>JAEAOA010001503.1:1237500-1262500 GCA_016746295.1 Potamilus streckersoni
TCTCATTCGTATTGCTTGTATCGACACGAACATTGTGAAGAAGAAATCATTTATTATGAACTCAATAAAAATGTAAAAGCACAGAAAAGAATTGACCTGTTGAGGGAATACTGTTTAAATAGTAAATTTCTAGCATATATTTTTATTATCGGAATTTACACTTTTACATTTGTTTATATTTTGTCGATATTTAAAAAGAGTATGAACACCTTTTCCTTCTAACCTATATACTGTAGCACTGCGAGCTTCCAATTATTTAGAAACGTTGACATTACTATAATTATTGTGCAATTCTCCATTTTGATATTTTTATAAGTTTGCTTTAGAATGATCAAGATAATAAAGATATGCGTGTGTGAGATATTGATTTTTTAACTTAGCTTTAACAATATTTTACTCATATCATTATGATGTCTACAGTGAGGCAGTTTATAGTGGTTTATGTAGCATTATGTCCCACCCAGACACATTATCCTGACATCAGGCTGACCAATCCTAAAACTAACATCTTAATGCTGAGCGCCAAGCGAGACAGCTGCTAAGTACCATGTTTATACATCTTTTGTAGGACAACGGTCAGGGGTCGAACCAGCGACCTCCCGCACCCGAGACGGACGCTCTAACCTCTTAGACCACTGGATCAGTCAAGTAATAAAGACGAAGATGCTGGTGATCTGGCTAATGATAGGGCTCTTGTTATTGTTGTTCTTGTTTTTGGGCTTCTCGTAAAAATAAAATGATTTAATTGGAGTAGGTGCAGGAAAATTGAGAGCAGGATTAGATCGGTCAGAGGGAGAATTAAGTTAAACATGACTAGAAAGTAAAGAATGACAGTTTGTATCAAATTCGAAGAAAGAGAAAGAAAGCATTGTTGCAATTGTGCCTATAAATGTAAGTGTGATGGCTATTGTAACACTTTTCAAATAAATTCTCTATGATTGTTTCCTTGTTGCAATCTCGATTCTTGAACTGTATCGTTGTGCCATACTCTTTACTGTCCAATTTTACGTACTATATTTGTTGCAGTCTTTAATATCTATAGTATTTACTATACCCTTATTTTAAGTTCATTTTGCTAGTGTGCAATTTTTCACTACATAGAGAGGTTCTCTACGTTTTCCTGTGTAAACTATTACATCTTTCTCTCTTGTAAATCTTGGTGTTTAATTGATTCGTTTATGTCTGTCTGGTGTGGTCATCTCTTTTTTCTTATGATGATTGGTTGGTGTTAGTGATACTTTAAACACTTTGCTAGCTAAAATAGTTAGGTTCTGTTTCATTTATTTATTGCACAGACTTGATTCTCTTAAAGTAAAAACGATTTCACCTGCATATACACTGTTAAAACAGTACAATTTTCTGTTTATCATTGGTGGAATCCATTTAGTCGCTTCTTTCATCCTGCCATGAGCCTTATGGAAGTAACCTCCACCGGTTTTAGTAGCAATAATTAACATTTTATTTACTCTACTCATGCTAGCAATTTGAACGGATTCTTCC
This sequence comes from Potamilus streckersoni, assembly GCA_016746295.1. Classification (NCBI taxonomy): domain Eukaryota; kingdom Metazoa; phylum Mollusca; class Bivalvia; order Unionida; family Unionidae; genus Potamilus; species Potamilus streckersoni. Next base: position 1,239,001 of record JAEAOA010001503.1, read on the forward strand.
AACAAAATATATGTAACGTATTTTCGATCATATTTTGCCTTTTGGTTATGTCGTTCAATCGCATATAGTATTGTTCGCTTTTCGTCTTGCACCCTTTAGTTCAATATAAAGATAATCTCAGTTTCTCTCTGCCTCCAGATATTCAACTTCAGTGCTCTGCTTTAATTCACCTTTAGTTCTATGACAGCAAAAATAATTCTACTAAGAACACTTCCACCTACACATTAACACCAACTTTGAGTAAAAGAAGACATTTAAACCATTTTTTTGTTGTAGAGACAATTTAATGTTTGGTTTAGTGTCGTACCATTTTGTACATATCTGAGTGGTTTGATGAATCATAACTCTAATCAACGTACAGTGTCTATAGCAGAATTGAAACCGGGTGGGTTTTCTCCGCTTGGATTAAAAGAGTAACACAAACAAAAAGTGATGAATGATAAAATTTTATAAAATGAAATGCTAGACATATGTATGTGAATATAAAATAAATGCCCTTATTATCACACTCTTATCATATAATTGATCAAAATCACCCTACACACACTCACGACATGATAAAGAAAGAACAAAACACAAAAATACGATTCACTGGCCTCTAGCCTGAAAAGAGTGGTACAAATATACCATGTATTGTGTAAAATAAAATTCACGTAATCTTTTGTCACACATTAAGCTCAGGAATTCACGAAATCTCATGAGATACAACAGACAAAGGAAAATGAGTAATACTCCTTTAATGTTATTAATATTCTCTCGACTAAACAATATTGTGTTCAACTAAATACATAAAAAGATGAATACACATCACTGTAAACTGGAATAGTCATTCACTTTACAAACTGTTACTCTACAGTTTTATTCAATATAGCAACTGGAACTCTGCAGTGTCACAAGATCCCTTTTTTATCGGCCGACGTTCATATCTTTCACGGATCCCATATATGTATTCGTCCACATACATATACACATAGACGGCATGCCACAATACAGATACCTTCATCTAGCTATGGGTAGCTACAGTCAGCTCTTATCAGACACTGAATATCTCATAAGACACAGTCAGCCCCAAAATGTCCAATATTGTCCAATTAGCTATCATAATGACCAATAAGCTACAACAAAACCAAACTATAACTATGGGTTCTGAACTAAAATGGTAATAAAAAGCATGCACGCTTCATCACACGACATAACATAAACAGAGAAAATGTTTCACAAATCAAATAAAACAAAACTGTGGCACATACCCCTATAGCATAAGACGATAGTGGAGAATACAAACACCACTGACCAAATCCAAATGACTTGTATCTCAGTTCAAATGTATCAAGCTTAAATTCATAGGAGTTAATAAAAGTTATGGTCAAATGTTCATGTCTACCATGCTTTCCGTGACTTTTCTCAGCATGTAATTTCGAAATCATTTTACCTGGAGAAAGGTAATTCACCCCCAGGTAACTTTGCACGCCTACACAACAAATAAAGTTCGAAAATAGATTCAAGACAAAACCAAGTGTGCTATCCCTGGATTCTGTAGTAGAATCTTGATAATAGTGGGCAGAATTTAATGGTTTAATACAAGCAATACTATCGTACAGGTTAGATAAACTAATTTCGTACTCTACGGAGTTTCGAACAAATCCTATATACAGAGAGAGAGAGAGAGAGAGAGAGAGAGAGAGAGAGAGAGAGAGAGAGAGAGAGAGAGAGAGAGAGAGAGAGAGAGAGAGAGAGAGAGAGAGAGAGAGAGAGAGAGAGATTTTCTCAGAGTCATTAAGATTTTGATGTAGTATTGATATGACACATCAAAAACGGTTAGTATTCTTGTTACTATTTTTAGCGGTTGGTCGTGTTTGGATCCGAATCCTATCAGTAATAGGATGAGTTTGGATGTTTTCTATGTCGATGAAGTTGAATCAGGAAATTTAATTTGATCCACTTGCAGGTTTTGTATGTCTAGAGCTTTACTTGATTTGTGGATCTTCTTTCATCCTAATGGATTTGGTACCAACCTGCAAATGAATGTGTTTTCATCCTCTGATAATTGATTTGGTTGATTGAGATTGGAATTGGTGCATTGAGATTTTTGCTGCGTATCTAAGTATTAGCTCATCTCTCCTTAGTGTGAACGGTAGTTGTCCTGTGAGTATCTGAAGTTCTACTTTTGGGGTATATTTGTACGTTCCTGTACACGTGAGTAGTGCCTTGCATTGGATGATATCCAATTGGTTTGAAAGATTGGACCTGGCGGACACATAAACCTATCAAGCATAAACCAATTTAGAGCTAATTAGTGATCTATGTAAAGATCGGCTCTCCAGTTAAATTCTTTAATATTTTGGAGAAGGTTTAAAGCTTGTTTGCATGCTCTAACAAGTTTTGTAATGTGGTAGTTCCAAGTGAGATTTTAGTCGAATTACATACCGAAGAATTTCTCTATTTTTCATATTTAATTTACTCGTCTTGGATGTACAGGATCGGTTAATCTCTAGTGGTAATTGATTGGATAAAAACATTACTCATACTGTGTTTCCTTTCGAAATTTTGAATTCCCATTTGTTAGCCCAGGTCTGTTTAGATTTTCCTGATCATTGTGTTGTTCGATGGGATTTTCAGCCCTCTAGATGTCGCTGACATCTACAAAGATAAATCTAGTTTGGTTAGGTCGACATAGCACTCTAGATCACTGATCATGATGTTAAATAGTGTGGTACGTAAGATACATCCCTTAATTAAGCCGTTTTATAGTATATGAGTGTCCGTGTACTAGTCCCTTATTATTATTATTCTGATTTGGTGTCCATTGAGGAAATTGGATGCATGAGGCCATTGTTACCGTAATAGTTCAATTTTGCAATTAGACCGTTGGTCCACACTAGATCAAATGTTTTTTCAGGTCAAGAAAAACAAATATGACCTATCCTAAATAATTGATTTAGAGTAGATCTTTTATTGCGAAATTATTTTTCATTTTTTGTAGATCATGCTTTTGCTCACTAGATGAAGGTTTAGCCGGTTATTCATCATAGTTACCATCCCTTTGCAAATGTTTTCTGTATGGTATATTTGGCCTGTATGAGGTTATTTCTGTTGGATATTTGCCCTTTTCTGGAACTGGAATTACAATGGTTTGTTTCCCTTTCTGGGGGATGGTTACGGTTCTCCCAGATGTGTTGATATGGTCGATAATTGCGATTTCCATACTTTCCAGTATATTCTGATAATTTCATAACCCAAATTCTCGTATCATAGAGAGGTTATTTCCCTTCAAGCGAAGTTTTCTGTTCTTGAAAGCTAAAGTGAGAAAGGGCACTGGTATTCAGATTACCCTAATAAAAAGCAAGAAAGAATAATCAATAGGAGGGAGAAGACAGGTCTTCTGAAAAGAAAGTGGAGCCCATGCACATTAAGAAGGGCAAGTAATCCAGACCACGAGAAGAAAGTGAAGACGAAGAACAAGTGGCAATGAAGAAATCCAAAAGTAGACAGAGAATGAAATAAGAAAAACTTTACTTTCGTGACCTGCAATGTTCATTGTTATTTTAATAAGAGAATACAACAGAGAAACGTATTTAATCTTTGTCGTGATTATTGTATGCACCAGGGATAAATACACATAGGACAAAGAGACTAAAGTTTTTCTGGATTTGACAATTAGTATTTCTTTCTAGGTTAGGTGCGTGGCCACGAAAACGAACCTTTGGTGATTTTTAATAAAATCATGGATTAATCATGACGAGCTTTAACTATCTCAAGCAATTACAACAACCAAATCCGAGGTTTTCGCCTGCTACTGTACGCGTTTATGGAATGGTGATTGTTGCTGATCTTTTAGCAAACACAACGTTTGTTTTTCTCTGTCATTCTTCTGTCCACCTTTACACTTTTATTCTCTTCTTCATCTCGTGTTTTTCTTTCCTATCCTTGCTACTGTACAATCACATAGGCATGTTTATCTTATTTCTACCGCTGTATAATATTATCGAGTTCTTCCGTCTGTTTAACATCTAGTACCGAAATAATGAGGGGGAAGGCAGTGAAGGTATTGTAAAACTCGCGAAGACGAAGGAAAAATCCACTAAATTAAAATCATCCTTTTTTGATAGTATGACCGTGGATATCATACCACCACTCAATGTATCTGACAAAGGCGCAAAGCGATATATCTTCCTTCAAGTTTCAGCTATACGAACACTTGCACACCTGGATGTTCTCGCTTTGTAGCGGGGAAACATGTCATTAACAATACTATAATATGGAGATTGCTTTGAATTGATACTCAGCACTTGCTGCTGGGGCATGTTTGTCAAATAATAAACGAAATCACTTGTCAAGTTATACTGCTGTAGGAGGTATCGAAGATGATAGCTTTCTTTGATGTCATACATTCGTTGGGTTATATTTATCATACAAAGGTTTCTCTTTGTATTAAAAGAGATGGCGGAGGTGGGGCATGTCTATGGTTAGGTTTTCTAACTCTTGTTTGAAGTTGAAAATGTGACAAGAATCTAGGAGTTTTGATTCGTTTGGTTTTACAGTGCACTAAAGGTGAAAGTTGTAATCAGGTTGCCACCATTCGAATGCTCATACTCCAGAAAATTTTTCGGAAAGAGAGATTCAGCCAGCTTGTCATTACGTCTAGGAAGAGGGCGGTAGAGGCAGAACAATCGACTGACCCTGTTCCATTGTGAGCGAGGTTTGGACTTGTTCAAACGATGCGTGCTCGAAATTAAAGTTGTATTATGGTAAAGACGGTAAATTACAGAGATCTTTGTAATGAAAGCATCTCCAGCTCCGCTGGAGTGATATAGGAACGATTTGATCGAGTAATATTAGGGTGTGTTAGATCCACACTCTGACTCATCTCCCGATTTTATTAGCAATGGTTCCGTTAAAAAAGACGTCGATATCCTGTCCGTTGATAAAGTTAGCTGTTTCTATGTGCATTTCCGGTGGAAAATCTGATATGGCAATGAATAATGCACTGCGCCGTGATTAATCAGACTTGAAAGTGACAATTTTAGACGAATTTGAAATATGTTTCTCAAAATATAAGTCAAGTTTTCAAATTTCTTTGAAGGGATGGGAAAAGGGAAAATAACTGGAATATTCTCCTGTTCTTTGCCGGCCGACATTGAAACAACGTATATGTTTAAGTTGACATTCATGTTTAAGGAAAAGATGAAGTCTAGTGCACAATGTGGTATTGAAGGCAAGATTTGTTATCTAATGCAAATAGTTTAGAGTAGGACAAGTCAAATAACGCACTGAAATGATGTAATCAATATCAAGACTATTATGAACCTCCATTTAGTCTTTCCGGATTACGAAGTTACAGTAGCTCATTTGGTGAGAATAATATATATAATCCCAAAGAGCGGGGGTCATTTACCGCTCAGGATATCATGGATCAACCGACTTAGGTACTTCCTTAAGAAACGAACTTAACTCCCATTTTCTCGGCATGATCTTGTGACATAGTGTTAAACGTGCCGACAAAACAATAGAAAATAAACAAAACATTTAGGTTTAGTTACATTCAGCTAAATGCAATACATCCGCAGATGGTACACTGTACACTGTCTGACAAAGTTTCGATTCAATGAATTTTAAAGTCTAATTGCAGCTGATTGCAACATTATGCGGCTTTCGTCATTACAGTATGTATTTCTTTAATATTAGTTGTTTATTATTATTATTATTATTATTATTATTATTATTATTATTATTATTATTATTATTATTATTATTATTATTATTATTCCATAATACAAGGTAATCCTTATTTTTAAAAATTTCCTGTATTACACAAAAAAAACTATTGACTTATGAAACTCGGTTATGAATTATAATTTGTATTTTCGAACAAAGTTTGCGTTATTTAAATTTCATTATTTATTTTCAATAAAAGGTTTGTATTTCATAACATATCACTGTTTCTTCCAACGCAATAATAAGACAAGCTTGAGTCGATGCAAAGTGTACTCGAAGGTTGTCTTGAACATATAACTTAAACCATTCATCTGCATTAACCTTACATGTATGGCATAAAAGTGAACGGAAGGTGGTGAAATCAAATGTGACAATGTCGAAGATTTAAAATCAGCAAAGAAGAGAACGTCAGTAAAGAAGAAATATCCACAAAGAGTTGAACTCTGAATGCAACATTGATTATGTTCAAACGATTTTCAAGACAACATTAACAATTCTGAAGTGCAACATGAAGAACCAACATCAACTAAAGTTAAAAGACAAGTGGTTGCATTGCAGGATAGAACTTAATTGCGTTAGGTCTGATGTCGACATCTACAATAATCTCAGTTGCTCATAATTTCAGGTAAGCTACACATGATAAAACAAAGAACGTGCTGTTCAACTAATTAACCGGCTATAACCACAGCCGAATCCAATCAGAGAAAGGTTGTAAATTCTGTGGTAGATATTAGTTTACATTTATACTTTAATGAGTCAGTAAAGTTAGGGTGGTACAACATTTCCTACCCCGAAGGCAACCTGGAATATAAATGTACATATTATGGGCCATACATCGTATATATGTATTATGATGTTATGTTAAAATTATAGAATATACGCTTGGCATCAGCGCAGGCCACAAAAGGGACCCTCGGGCCAGATTTCGCCTGTACTTATTAGTCCATATTTTATCAACAAAATGTACATGATTAAAGCAGGATGAAATATTATACAAAAATAAATGACCTTAATATAAATAAATAGTTGCAGTGGTAGTCCTCCTCATCATCATCTTCGTCTAAAAAGATTTAGTTCTCAATAATCACTTTGTTATTCTGGTCTTTATTAGTGTCTCATTACTGTCGTCATATAATTAATGTAGAGACTTAGTTCGCAAAGGTAGCAAATGTTTTAAGGATATACAAAATGGAAAAAAACAGCGATGAAACAAGAACTGATATAAAAAGAACATTTATTAAAATAGATATCGTTCACAAACTGATCAAACCGAAGACTTCATCAACAACTAGATAGCTGTATGTCTTATTATCCTATTAAATTGTAAACAAGACATCAGGGGCACAGGATCTAAATTTGTCTTCAGTATTGAATACTTCAATAAAGATAAATCTCACACACACACACACACACACACACACACACACACACACAAGCTTCTGAATAATTAACAGTGAATTTAATTTATGTGCATTTATATGCATCGCTATCAAGAAAAACAGTAATTGAAACAGAGTTGACATCACTTGATCAATGAAAATGAAAAAAACATTGAACAAAGCGTGTAGATTATTTTACAGATTGTTCAAAGGGCTTTTCATTTACAGATTCTGACCCTGACCTCCTAGGCAAAAATATGATGTGATCTGTAAAACACTTTATGCAAAAAATAACATTCATTGCTCGCTAACAGATGTTGATTTTCTGCATTACGTACTCTGATGGATAAATTATATTTTTACTACAAAATCCTAACTTTTAGGTTTATTAATGTAACTTGTAAACGAAGCAATGTCTAACTGGTCACAGACTCCTATAAGCTACGGAAACAGATGTTTGTTGGCATTTTAAACACTGTACTGTTGAAATCGATGGTGGTTCATTGATTGAAAAACCCCAAATCAGAAAATATAACTTATGTGCCAGCTGTTCGCAATACGAGTTTTGATACTAAATTTGCTTCCATTTTATCGTTGTCGTGATATAGGTATGAAGTCGGGTATTTGTTGTCGGCATCTACATCAGCACTTTTTAAACGTGCTGGTAGCAATTCATTTTATTATTTTAAACGCTAGAACGTACATAAACTGCAAACATATTCTACAGGTCTCGACAAGAAAGTATACTATGTTTGGCATACATTTGGTTTTTGCGTCTGATAATGTTTACGTCACATGAACATATTTGACATTGCTTGCGTTTATCAATGTCTGTAGTTTTTCTAAAATAAACTACTTGCCTACAATACTAACTGGACACAATTTGTTCAATAAGCACCTAGGAGTATGTAAATATCGTTGCAAAAATAATTGTTTATACAAGTGATACACGATACAAATATCGAATTATTTACGTATTCGTTGTTTTGCAACTTTTCCTGTAAGGATCGGAGGCAGGGGTATATCCTTCTGAATTATTGAAGAAAAACCTATTCCACCGTGAGTGGACGAAGGTGCATGGCCAGATGGCACTTGGTTAAACAACAATGGGGGCAGTTTGGACGGCGGCTTAGGAGGATCTGTATTGAAATTTGTGGAAGTTGGAGCCCTGGACAGTAATCCTGGTATTGGTTCCAATAATACTGGCGACAGGGACGCCTCGTCACGATTGTACCCTAGTGACCTGTCAGTCATTGGCTCAGGTATGTCATCTAAAACATGAATAACATTATTTTCAGATGCATAATTAACAAATAGCTAAGTTGTAATTATATTTTTACATAGACATTCATTTATGCCACAATCAAACCTTTCTCATGAATATCACATTTAGCTTGACAAGTGTAAGCCTGATAGATAAATGTAATATAGAGTAATAAACCTAGATATGTCCCTTGCGAAGTGATCAGCATACAAAATCAAGTTTACTGTTTTTCTCAGACTTATCATTGTCCTTTTTGCAGTACTACCGAATAATCCTGAATATTTAAAATGGGTTACAAATATTGTGTAACTCAGAGGAAATATCTCCTTAACATGTGGATTATATATAATCTGACGCATCATGATTTTATAAAGTGCCCAAAATGCAAGTTAATGCAAAGACCGATCATGACTTTCTGCACCTCAGAGTAAAGGTCGATTTGGCTTCAACGGAATATATTTGCTTCGATTGGATATATTCGTCACAATACGCCAGAAAACACAAAATCAATAAAGTAACTAGCAAAGAGGATACAGCTTTGAGAGATAAAGAATATAGGCGGAGGCGAATACAGGTAATATATCCAGATATCAACGAGTATTATCCACTTTTGCATAGAGTCTGTTTAACATTTCATGCTAGTCTTGAATATGAGCCTACATTTAAAATGCAGTAATGAGGACCTACAATATTTATTGTAGTTGTAACACAGAAAAAAACAGATATTTTACTAGTTCAAATGTTAGTAAATCAATACACTTTATAATTGTTGTTCCAAATGTTCCCATTTGTGGTTAAAGCAAAATATGTCCATCTTGCTTATTTGATAAATGGTTCACCTTACATGAACTGGAGGGCTAAAGCTAACCAGATGTATTAAATAGCATAGAAGATAACGATATAAAGCATTATAAAGACCTTATAGTAGGTCCAAGCAAGCTATAAATGCGAAATACGAAAGCTAAGAACCAAACTTCCATTTATTGGTTTTTCTTGTGATACTTCCGATGTATGATTTCTTACTTGTTTGTATTTAATAAAATCCATGTTAACTATAACTTATTGACTAGTCCTTTAACGCAGTTTATTTCGCAAATACAATAAATCGAAAATGCAATTAATGCTTGAACACATTTTATTGAGTTATCAAAACGTTTGGAATCTACAGTACTTTCAAAACTGATTTTGTCGCGTTACTCATCCATTAAATCAGTTAGAGTCTTGACGGATAAATATGCATTACAATAATAACAACGAACAGCTGAGCAAGCAAACCAACTAAAGAATAAGATAACTTTTATGAAAATTTGGGGAATCTGTTATGCTTGACCATCTATATATCTATTTATTAATTCGCTTATCTATTTGCTTTATACTTGATAGATAAAGACTGACTGTTTTGACAAATACTGGGTATTTAACAAATAAAAAGCTGTGGAAACAAATAAAGGACGTTCTAAAAACAAACAGTATAATTTGTACGATACACACGAAGCATTTCTATTATATATCCACTCCTTAAACCCGATAGAAGAGACACAAATAAGATCGAATTATGTTGTACCAAAGGAACAATTGTCGATACATTTGCTTTTGTATTCGTTGATTTGTCTCCGGTTGTCTCTCTGTATGATCGTATGCATTTTCAGAACACTAACAACAACGAATGGTCCCTATTCTCTAAACTTATGCCACAGATTAGTGCGTGTGTACTACTTTTACGGTAATAATAAACACAAATTTAATTTACCCTGCTTCTTTGTTCCATTTTCTGTTGGATTGTTATTTTCCTCGTCTGAAAAGATATTAATAAACACGAGTAATGCTAACATCTATAATGTGTTGTTTTTCTACACCTTCATAAGAAAGAGGACGAATCGCAATATATATTTTAAGATACACTAACATCAGATCTCAACTTAGCTACATTAGAATATACGTAAAGGTAACACCAAATTTAACATAAATACTAATCCTCCATAAATATCGCAAGAATCTGAAATGTAAATAAGGAATTACTGCACAATTGCAGAATTTATAAACATTCATGCTTTTAAATTTCTTGATGTTGATTTATATTCCGATTTGTGTGTGATGAGGATGAAGATTCTCAAGCAGGACATGGGGAGAATTTGAAAGGCACAGGTATATTATCATTTCACATTTTGTTTAAAATCAAGACTAGATTAAAAATAAAATGCAGAAATTCAAATACTTTAGATTTCACAGCTTAGGGATGGAGTTTCCAATCATATAATTTATTTAGCTACATTTGCCTTATTTCCATACATACTTCAGTATTGTGATAAGGTTATCGTTTAAGCGGTCTATCACAATCGAGGCATCTGTCTACACTGTTAGCAATATACAGAACAAAGTTATGGAAGATATGGGCTTGAGTGATATTAAGATGAGGAGCACAATTTGTTTTACCTAGGCAAAAAAAGGAAAGGTTCGCTCAATACAAAATGATTTTCAAAGTAGTAATATTATAATATATTTACAGATGAATTTCTTTGTAATCAAACGCGGTCATTTAATAGATTAAATACAAGATCAATCCATTCGCAGGCTAGTTTCTAATATAAGATATAAGAAATCGCTTATATTGTGCTATAAATGTGTTGTATTTGCAACTGCGTGCCAGCCAGACATTATGGAGAATAAAATGCACATCCAAACAATGATTTGATTAGAAGAAATATGATTTCCCTACATTAGAAAATCCCTATTTTTAGTATTAGAAAATGTGTTGCAATTAAGAAAATATACGGCTTATATTTATCAACAATGGCTTTGCAATTGTTCAGGATACAATTTATCGGAGGGTGTGAACTTGTTTCTGAATGTGTAACAGTACTTATGAAATAAAGCACTCAAAAATCATCTTAAATATCAAAGATCAGTTTTTGAGTATACAATATACTGTAATGTTCTGATTCCGAGCATTAAATTTAGTATCAAAGAATAGTTTAAGTAAAATATATTGATGGGACCTTCTGAACTATCAAATTGTTTGTGATCTAGCGCTAAGTTGGTGGTTTTATTGGATGTACAACTACCACTTTGAATGCGCATCAACCGAAATGTTATTTACGTTTGTTTGAGACACTAAAATAAAGCATGAAAAAACCATATTGCAGAACATTTAAGTTAATTTGCTTGCAACTCTTTGGTTTTATAATATACTCTCGATTTGCTGGCCAAGTTAATTAAAATCCGTGGCACAGTTTCATTGGTGCATAGCTACACTGGGCATGCCTAATCACCAAATATTACAGAAAGAAAGGCAAACTGAACAAAATTAGCCAGAACAAATTGAGAAGAGTAAACAATAAGTTTTATGTAAAATGAACTTAAACAAGCCGAAAATGTACTTAAAAGGTTACAGATTAATTATAAAAATATAAGCAAAAAAGAAGTTAGGTTTAAATTATGCCTGGAGTATGACTCTTTAAAATGAATACAATTATGAGGTATTACAAAAAATCGAAATATTATAAAAAAAAACAAAAGTGAGTAGAGCGGCCATCACAATTGAATAAACATTTAAATATGTTTCACATGTTGTAACAGTATTTAGATGGTGGAGTTGAGTCGGAAGGTGGCGGGCAATAGTGAATCATTCTATATATGCAATTAAATGTCTCCAGAATGCATCTGATAGTCACAATTACACACACATTTACACACACACACACACACACACACATATATATATATATATATATATATATATATATATATATATATATATATATAAATATAAATATATATATATATATATATATATATATATATATATATATATATATATATAAAGAATAGAATACAAATCATATGGCGAATAACAAAATGTACTTTAAATGTTACTTAAAGGCGCATACATACATACATACATACATACATACATACATACATACATACATACATACATACATACATGCATGCATGCATGCATGCATGCATGCATGCATGCATGCATGCATGCATGCATGCATGCATGCATACATACATACATACATACATACATACATACATACATACATACATACATACATACATACATACATACATACATACATACATACATACATACATACATACATACATACATACATACAGATAGATAGATATATCTGTCTGTGTATGTGTGAAGGAGTAAAAGAACGGACGAAGAAGAAAATTAGGAGCTGGTCTGCAGTATTTACATTATTAAATTTTGTGTTCACTTTCTTTCTTTTTTGGTTAATTTTCAATAGTCTTAATTTACGTACTCAGAGTTTTGTTTATTTTTGGAATATAGTCAGAACGCTTGAAGTGTTCTAAGAATAGCTACAAGTGTGTATTATTAGGTTGGATCTTAAAAGTGATTGATATAGCTAATGCCAATGCAGCAATGGATGTCTACAGCTGATACCAGACCACGTTTATACTGTTTACAATAACATAAATGGTAGAACTAACTTTGAACGTCAATGAATATTATGAATTAAAAACAGGATTTTCTCTTTTCACGGTTTAATGTTTTATGATCGGTAATCCTCTGCTGTCTCTCTGAAAACACATGGATTATATTGTAGAGGTAGCCATCTATATTTTGATTCTGGAAAATGAATAGATCATGAGATGGGATCGCCTGTTGAAATATCACATCAATCTGTGTTGTAATTATGGACTCATTAAAAGCAAAGATGTCAAAGCTACTTTTGGGAGCCTTGAGTGGCCAAGTGGTCTAAAGCGCACTCCGTTACGGATCACTGCCATCTCACCTCTGTCTGCGTGAGTTCGAGTCTAAGCTTCGACGATTGTGGATATGTGAGAAAGTTTGCCAGTAGCTTATCGTGGGTCGGTGCTTCTTTCTGCGGATTTCCAGGTTTCTTCCTCCAACATTAATACTAACCACCATTTATAGCCTATCGTGTGCTGAAAAATGGCCTTAAGCCCTACAACAATATCAATTCTACTTTCCATTGGAAATATATTTCTTAACTTTTATATTCTTAATTTACCTTTTATGTAGTTTATTCACTTGCAAGAGACAGATCGTGCAAGAGGTTTGCATTTATTGTTTACTCCCTCTCTCTCCCTTTCGAAAAACGAGGACTATAACTAAAACTTAAAAGCCAACATTAGGCCAAAAAATAAATATATGAAAAACAAAAACCAAATTTAAAACAATTAAATTAAATTAAAATGGGGAAGTAAATCCGCCTTGAATATCTGAGGATTTTCTGTCTTGATATATGTAATTATTGTCTTCAGAGGGAAGGCTAAGGATGTCGTTACAAGAATGTTGCAACCAGATTTTAATTCGTTGGTGTTTTTCAGTACAAGCGGCTGTAGTTATGATATGTTCACACTATTTTGTTAGTTGTAACAACAAAAGTAATACTAACCACGTTGCACATGTGTCTTGCCTGGAGGTTTGGACCTGTTGTTGAAATATATAGCCAATGCCACAGCAGCTACGAGGACAATTCCAACTACTGTACCAACAATAACTGGGATCAAAAAACTTCTGTCAGCTGAGGACCCTCCGTCGCCTTGGCCAGTTGTGAGTGAGTTGTCTGTAATACAGCAGCTAAACGTAATTTAAACGTAATAAAGATTGATCAGTTAGGTGTTGTTTGATCTAAAACCTTTAAATAAAGTGACGTATGTTCTACAGCGACGTATGTTCGGTCCGCTTAATAAAATCATATTTGAAAGGGAAAAAAAAAAGTATAAAATTTTTATGATTATCACAATACTTTGCCGCTACTAGGTGCTGGACTATAATAAAAAGGTCGCTGTTTCGATACCAACTAAGGCGGGTAAGCTGTTACAGAGAGCACATGGAAAAAGTGCATGTGTCTTGTTTTAATGGCAAGGCCAATAAATATGTTGATAAAACTGGAAAAAAGACTCCTCATGAATCATTTTATACATGCATCATCCGCGATATGATTTTCCAAAGAGAATATACCGTTGAGAGGAAAATACATGAATTTTAATCACCATTGTTATTATTATTATTATTATTATTATTATTATTATTATTATTATTATTATTATTATTATTATTATTATTATTATTAACGTCATCATTTTCAATATATTATGTGTGTTCCTTTAGTTGATTTCATCAGTATAGTATCTCCTTCCGTTTTTAGTATTCCATTTATAAATTAAAATCAGAAATACTCACTGCATACAACTGAAAATGGAAAGAAATAAAAATTAGTTTAATAAGCATACAAGAACAAGTTCATAGGCAACTACATTCATTTTCAATCAGTTGTTTAATAAAAAGGTGACATTATGCGAAATATATTTTGAATTTTAAAATAGAGTCAACTACAAGCTTTGACTATGAGTATTTTGATTTGTTAGGGAATTTGAGATTATTTTCTATCAAAAATAGTGATATTATGAAACATGCATTAGTTATGATATCAACTATCGTTTGTTGAAGAAAGTTTAATTGCTTATCCAGTAATAAATCTAGGGTAAGATGCTGAAATACTGTGCCTGACATATTTTTCTAAAATTTATATAGAGTTTTAATTCTAACGTCGTGTCTATGGGACACTGGCGTCATGTTGCTTTTCACTGATACTAATATTAGGATTTTTGATTTTAATATTGGGTCAATCTTTAGGAGAGAAATGTGGAACCAGAAACTCCTAACGGCTCTTTGTTTGAAGTTTCACCGAGATTATTAACAATAACAAAACAAAGTATGCCTTTGTTTCAAACATGCGTAATTAAAATATCACTTAAATTAGAATCTTACCAGAAGCTTTCATGGTTAGCTTGGCCCCGAATGTAGTTCCATCATGTTTTAAAGGAAAGGATGATGGACTCTGGTTTTGAGTACAATTATTAGGTAGAACTGATGCATGTGTAGCGTCCGAGTCAATTGCCTGGCATAAAATTCAAATGTTAAACATGACTGTACAGCATACTTTGGTTTTATATGATAAATATTCTGAAATGTTTTGAAATATTTAGTTTACAAAATCACAGACACACACACACATACCACACACACACACACACACACACACACACACACACACACACATATATATATATATATATATATATATATATATATATATATATATATATATATATATATATATTTATTTATATATATATATATATATATATATATATATATATATATATATATATATATATATATATATATATATATATATATATATATATTAATGTTTTGTTCATGTTCATCATGATATGTCTTCATTTTAAATTGCATTCTGCTAGAATAAACCATTAATAAGAATATCTGGATTCAAACATAGACATTATGAAGCAATTGGTACATTAGGAGAGTGCGTGCAATTACTGATAATGATGCTAATGTGGATTACGATGATCCTGCAAAATATTAATGCTAGTCCTGTTTCTAATTTGATAATTAAGGCTAAAAAACTATAGGATATGATTTCAAGGAAAATCATTCTTACCAGACAGGTAAATCTGTAGGTGTTTCTGTTGTCAACACTCGTATCATTGTTATATACCATGACGTAAGTGGTAGATCCTACCTTAACATTGGCTACGCACCACACTATGCCTCCATCTAAAGATGTAATTGAAAGTTCCATATTTTAGATTTCATTAGAATCCAATATGCTGCATTTAATGTCGGTTAAATTATATCTTGCATCCTATATCATAATTCAAAGTATGAAGTATTTTAGACAGTAATTATTTTACCTTTACAATAGATATTTAATCAAGGGATATTCTTGTACATTTGTGTGTGTGTGTGTGTTTGTGTGTGTGTGACTTATATTATCCCAATCTTTCTTGCCTTTGAACGTGTGTGTAAAGTTCTAGATCGTACAATATAAATGGATTTTGCGATTAATATGTGAATATTTATTTCTTTTAAAAAAAAAGAACTGTGTTATAAGCTTGTGACATAACGCAAGTGCACATTTCTTGTTTCGGTTTAAATCAGGTCAATAAGAAGACCTCAGCGTGAAAATCACGCAACTTGTTTAACAGCAGCACTAACAGGGCTAGTCCATTTTGACTACGAATTACTCTCATGAGTTTGAGATCAACATTAAATGCGATGTTCCTGCATTTATGATATGCACATGAATGTCGTTTACACAGTATAGTTAATCAATAGTTTTCAAATAACTAAAGTATTTTATGGGATCTTACGTGAATGCATCATTATTTGACTACATGTAGAGTAGTTGAAGGTCATTAGTTGTCTGTCATCGCATACATTCCACATATCATCATTGTTCGTACATTTTTCTCCGGAGCCATCAAACAGTGTGTAGGTATAGTCGTAGTTGCCCTGAATTACACTAGGGCAGTCTTGTTTTGCTTCAGACTCACTCCCTGTTTTAAGTGAAACAAATTATGATGTTAGGGTATTATTAAATATAGTGTAGAATAATATTCGAAACTATAGTCGCTAACCGAGGTCAGCAAATTACTGCATAACTACAATGTAAAACAACGTGCTTCAAAAAGCATAGAACACAAAATTCATCCTGAAGCTTAACGTGATAGTGGTTAATCATCTATCACACGTCCTGCTCACCAATCTAAATATATAGCTGCATTTGGTCTGGGTATGGTACGGTGTGGTGTTTATGATTGTTAACGTAGCTTTTAACACTTTTTTCAGTCATATCGCTACGATGTATGCAGTGTGGCAGTTTATAGTGATATCTAGCACTGGGGAAACATACCTCAGTCATGTAGCATCATGTCCCACCCAGTCACATTATCCTGACACCAGTCGGACCAGTCCTAACACTAACTTTTTAATGCTGAGCGTCAAGCGAGGCAGCTGTTAGTACCATTTTAAAAAGTCTTTGGTATGAGTCGACCAGGGATCGAACCCGCGACCTCCCGCATCCGAGGCGGACGCTCTAACCACTAGTTCTGGGTATGATACCTGGGTCTACGCATGCTGGTTGATTAGTCTGTCTGTCATTTGTGGGCATTTTCTATCTAACAAATAGTTTCACATCTATATTCAGCATTTTCCTTAAAATACTTTTGCTGATTCGTTTAATGTTAGGAATATAAGCCATACTTCCTCCAGAATCCAGCACACCCAACTACAAAACTGGGACTTTCCTGCCTGTAATTTATTGACAAAGGGCAATACGTCTTATCAATTACCTTCCCTGATGCCTACTATTTGCACGAGATTTAAACTTGCTCTATGAACCGAAAAATCTGTCAATTCTCCTTTTGAAATACCTTGGAAATGTGATACCTTTCATCCAATTGAGGATTTTGTTAATTTTTGGATGTATTAAGAATTATTCTGGAAGTGGTATACATTGTGTTTAAAAATGTGTCTATAATCATGTCCAGTTGTTTCCCAATGCGGACATCGCTTCAGCTTTCTCTGACCGCATGACTCTACATGGATACGTTGTAATTCGTGTTTGTGTATACTGTCTATTTATTCATCACTACTTTTATAGGGGGTTTCTCTGACGTTCTTAATACAAGTCAACCATACATTTTGTTTTCTTTATTTCTTTGTCATTTCTGAATGATAAATGACAGCATTTAAAGTCAGCGAGAAATCTCATGCAACTAATTTTCCATGTACAATAAGTACATTGTAGGCTACAATCACCAAGAAAACTGCAAGAAACAGGGAATGACGTGGAAACCGAAGGACCAAAATTACTGATGTTTTGAATATACACTTTAAAATGAATTTTTTGTCAGCCAGTTGGGGAACGCCATTATATCTGTGGAAATGGAAGAACGTGCTACCTCTCCTCCATCATTTCAAGCAACGATAAAATTGTTTTGTTCTGGCCACTTTTCTCCTCTTTCCATCTTCGTTTGCGCCAGTCAACGACACTTCAGTGGCGTTTCCATCTAATTCTAGGTAGTTCAAGAGTGGAGTAAGTCAACCCACCCCCGGGATTGTGCGCATGTCATTTAGGTATGTAAGTATAGTCGCATGTTTTTTTTAAAAATTTACTTAAATGAGCTATGTCGTGTGGCCACATCTCAGTATTGATGCCGTCTCGGCTGCCAACCGTACCGTCCAGCCGTTCGGCTCTCAATTGATATCGTTTATCCCCATCCCACTTTTGATGCCATGTGAACTGTAGCCCTTACCATCCAGCCGTCCGGCTCTCTATCAACACTGTTCATTGACCTTACAGTTTACTTTATATATCGTCATATCCCTCGCCAAGTGCAGTCATGGAACATTCACAATTCCGATGATCGTATTGATTGATCCGTCTATCCGCCTAGCATTGCCATTACTCAGGCAGTCAAGCCTTTTACATTGCAGTCCATTTGCCCAACATCCGTGATAGCAGTTTTTGATTTCGACGAGTTTGTACTGATTCGACGACTACATCCTGCAGATACAGTTAACCATGTACTCAAGGCTTACCCTAATAGACGGTATCTTGATAGACTTATAGATGACGGTTAGAGCCTCATCTATGAATACCTTGAATTGCATTATGCAGGTATCGTTCATGCCACAACCAAGACGACCTGAACACTGAAAGTAGGGTTATTCCCAGTGATGATTCATAATCAAATCCCGCTGACTGAGTATAGCTTACAGGTAGCAGTTGAGAATTAATGTGGTGTTGACGAATTCGGTTTGTTCGATACCCCATCCTCTTCATCGACATACAGTGTCGACTCCTCAATCGATTTTGACGATGGGGAAATCAGTCCTTCCTTTCGTCATCGCAAGCAGTCGAGGATAATCTAAGACATTGCCGAGAACTGACCTGTCTAGATAAGCTACTCGGGTAATAACAAACGCTTTTAGTGTTTTTGCCTCTAGCCTTTATAAAAACCATTTTGACGACTTCTTTGCTAATCACTCAGCGTTAGAAAAGTACCACGCTGCACTCTATCTTACTTGATCTGTTTCCTAAAGGGTAGATAAAGGCGTCATACGCTACACATCCAGGCTAGTTTGAGACATAGTGGCGACAGCTGCGTTATTGGTGCTTTTTAGGCTTGCGAACAAGGCCGACAATACACACACCTGAGTGTCAACGGCTAGAATATAAAATATACTTGAAAGAGTGACACATAATTCAATGTTGCATGCTTATGCGCCTTCCGTTAACCTTGCTCATGTGTTATGGGGCGCATGTTATTCTTTACCTCACTAAAGCTATACCATACATTGACCAAGCGAATATATCACAGTTGAGCGTCTCTACTGTTCGGTGTTAAGATCGGAAGTCAGCCCAGGAATTGTCCCTGCATATCTCAGTGTAGCCAAGATAACTTTAAGCAGCGCATACAACTCACACGCAATGATTTGATTACCAAAGACAAGGGGAAACGGAATTTGTCTCTGTAGATCCACCAAAGCAATCTGCGATCCCGATAATATACACGAGACAATCTGCTAATCAGTCTTTCAGGTAGTTGAATGGAGGGGATAGGTTACGTCCTTTCTCTACCCCCATTTCCCGACTAGACTTTGTCTCGTGTCCCCGAATGCTCGTGCACAACTATCAGTTTGTCACCATATACTTATGTTTTTCAAACAATGTCGGATCCATCACGTCCGTCAGACGTGTGGGCGATCCAAATTGTCTTAGAGGGGTTTGAGTTCTCGTTTTGCCATTCCTTTACCTTTTGTTCTATCCATTTCTGGTAAAATACCACCAGACTCGGTAAAGGACACATTTTCACAGCAAACCTCAAGGTGCACATCCATAAAGCAGGCGGTGGAGATCTGCTTATCAGCTCAAGCATGTGTTAAGGGGCGGGGGCATATGTTACTAGGCTTCAACATCGTCACCGGACAGAATGATCCAGAAAACATGTGTTGTAGATGAGAGTTCAAATTACACCTTTTCATTATTAGAGTACCGTCGTGCTATTCATGTCAGGTAAATCGGCGGTAGTGATATACTTCATTAAGCAGGGCGATTCCAAATCACAACCTCTCTGCTCTGTGGTCTGGGAATTCTGACGTTGGTGCGCACATTGCAATATCGACATCCAAATTAAAATATATCCGCAGACACCATGTCTTGGTAGATTCTACGTCAAGAATGGTCCCTCCTTTGATCAATCGTTCGTCAAATTTGCCTTCTATTATTAGTCTTTTATCGCAACCAGATAAAATCACAAATTGTTCACCTTCGTTTCGCCAGTACCTAATTCTGAGGCTTGTCCTCTTGGTTCTCTTTCTCTTTCTCTCGGTTGGGGGTCTGTGTGGCCATTGCAGGCGGATCATAGTTCTAAATATTACATATAAACTAGGTGGTCTGAAGTGCAGAATGATTCTGATTGCTCCTATCTGCAGGGACAAATCCAGGAATAACGATCTCCTATATGCAGCGATAGACATATCCAGGAAGATTCCAGTCTTAGCAAGCTTTTCAACCAGCCATTGAGCCAGGTGTTCTCTCCTTATCCAGATCGTCGTCTAATTTACTCGTATCTCTTGTCCGGAGAGCATTGAAGCAAAAGCATTACAAGCCACCAATAGTGGAAAGAAATGCATGAGCTATATGGTCTTATACCTTAGAAACTTTACGAAGGTGAGTGTCACAATTTCAGGGTCTGATTTCAAGTCTACAATCTTCCACAATTTGAGTGGCACTGTTCGAAGGATTACTGGTTCACGATATCGGACACGTACCGTCATCACTGCAGAGAGGATATTGATTATAATAATAACCTCATTGTCGATCAATTTCATATGCCTCAATCACTTACACTTTTCCCTAGGGGAATCTTTCCTGGATTGTGATTTTACTGGTCTTATACCTTAGAAACTTTACGAAGGTGAGTGTCACAATTTCAGGGTCTGATTTCAAGTCTACAATCTTCCACAATTTGAGTGGCACTGTTCGAAGGATTACTGTTTCGCGATATCGGACACGTACCGTCATCACTGCAGAGAGGATATTGATTATAATAATAACCTCATTGTCGATCAATTTCATATGCCTCAATCACTTACACTTTTCCCTAGGGGAATCTTTCCTGGATTGTGATTTTACTGCATTCAAACCAGTTCCGGTCTTGAGCTAGGACCTCTCTGAAGCTCCTTTCATGCAATATCTGTTTACGGAGATCATCAGCTATGGCATTCAGCGTCAGTTAATTACGTGCCCTCTCTGTTGACCCAGCTACCTATAGTTTCGATCTGATGACTCGCAGATCCATATAACGCAACCCGGTTTTAACGCTAGGATTCGGTTGCCATTATTAGACCATCAAAGAGTCATCAGACGACCTCTCTCCAATACTGATACATCCTAAGAGACTTTCAAACAGTATCCTGTATGTGCACTTAGACATTATCTGACGCGGACATGACCAATTCGTGGTGCTCCTAGATGTCTCAGTCTTGTTGTGAAACGTGGGGAAAAGGAGAAAACCTTCAAGCCTGCTCAGCTTGTTTGAAGTTCGTAATACGTACGACATAGTCTGACATCTCACCAGAACAGAGTCGCTCCATGGAGATCTCTCCTTATAAAATAAAACCAATGTCTGCTAGCGTCACCTTTGAGCGTATTATCTCTATGAAACACATGGCGGAGGACTTGTGGTGGCATGAACAATCAACATTTTCGAGCTTATATCTGCCAGTTTTGGCTAAGCAACGTCACATTCTGGATTTGGTAGGCCAAGTCTCTTTCGCACGAGCCTTCAACAGACCCATTGACATCAGCATAACTTCCGTATGAGCACCCTGCAAGTTTTTCCCTGATTCTCCCTGAACGTTTATGGGGTGAGAAGATCGCATTATATATTCCTCCCAGACATAATCACGTGTCACCTCGTGTTATGTAGGTAACAATTTAGGAAGAAGGGTTAATTTTCAAAGTTGCAAAGGAGGTAATGGAGAAACGTAATTGTCATATTTCTTTTGAATATAGACATACAGATATACAAGATGAGTTTTCGTCTTAGTGAGGGCTGTCTTCGGTAGGTAGTAAGGCTAATTTATTCTACGAAAAGCATAATGTACTCAAAGTTTGTTTCAGATTAAATTTTCAATAACTTTACCACGCACTTATGGTCACTATGAATTGACGGTATGGTGCAAAGAAACAAAACATGCATAAAATAAATTAAAAAGATAATTTGTTAAATATTTTAACAGATTGCGTACGGTGATCATATACAGTTTTGCAATGTAGAAACTAAACTTTTGAACCTTGCTTTTCGAATTATCAGGAGCCAATTTCGCTTATATTTACCTCTTGGTAATCAATTGCTATGCGGACAGAAAATAGCTATAAAAATGATTTAAGAAGTTCACCATATTCAAGTACATTATCATTTGTTTTGTACCTAAAACATCTCTCTGTGTGTTCACGAATTATCAGATTGTATAGGACGAGTAGCTGCTCATTTACCCGCCAATACTATATCTAATCAACAGGCATTTTGTCATAAACTTACCATATTTAATCATCACGTGGAACTGTTCAGCTGTTTCTTTATTGGTTTGGTCACAAACGATACTGGCATTGTTAAGATCGGGTTTATCTGACAACAGCAAACGCTCCTGGCCGAACAAAGAATCTTGGCCTATAAAATAATGTGAAATCTGTGTCATACATGAATAAGACTTTAATGTGAATTCACTACGTTTCGTGGGCTTCTAATCGTGTTTTTTTTGTGTGGTCATTTCAAACCAAATTTATTGACCCATCTAATACCAATGTGCTTCTTTGAAAACAATAATATCAAGTTGGCAACGAATTTACTTATCGATAAATGCGAAATCCAACTGACGAACCAACAAGAGGTAATTGAAATATTTGAATATATTTATAGTTGATCTAGTCATTATTTTGCTTTAACAACAGTGCAACCTAATCTCTCTCTCTCTCTCTCTCTCTCTCTCTCTCTCTCTCTCTCTCTCTCTCTCTCTCTCTCTCTCTCTCTCTCTCTCTCTCTCTCTCTCTCTCTCTCTCTCTCTCTCGTCCGTGTGACTTTAAGACTTTAAAACTCTCTCCTCCTTGGGTCGGTTTGACTTAACTTTCTCCATCATTCATAAGTCCAGAGATATTGTCGGAAAATCGTCTACAGAGAGAGAGAGAGAGAGAGAGAGAGAGAGAGAGAGAGAGAGAGAGAGAGAGAGAGAGAGAGAGAGAGAGAGAGAGAG
>JAEAOA010001503.1:1265000-1287500 GCA_016746295.1 Potamilus streckersoni
GTTAGTCATATATAATGAATCAGCAGAAATATCTACACTGCAAGAATATTGACGTTCGCCATTTTAGACAAATAAAAAATATGTTCAGGTTTTTCTTTGAAAATATATACATAAACAAAGGTTACTTCTCGATTATTTTGAAATATCAAACAATTGGCAAGTAATATAATATGTCTGATCTTGCGCGGAAATGGATTAAAAGTTTTGAGAAAACCATGATAAGTAATGAAGAAATATCCATTAACAGATAAATAGATTTTGTGTTAGTACTTATTGCGAAAATACATCTCAGAGAGATGCTCGTAATAAAATATATCATATATATTTATATACACACATTACATACATACATACATACATACATACATACATACATACATACATACATACATACATACATACATACATACATACATACATACATACATACATACATACATACATACATACATACATACATGCTTGCATGTATGCATGCACGCATGCATTCATGGACGCACGCGCGCGAACGCACGCACGCACGCACGCACGCACGCGCACATACATACATACATACATACATACATACATACATACATACATACATACATACATACATACATACATACATACATACATACATACATACATACATACATACATGCATACATACGGTTTACTTACCACGAGCCATCATTTTTAGTTTTGCCCCCATATCTGTCCCATCATGTCTCCTGGGGTAGGTCACGGGTGTTTGATTTACTGTACAATTCCTTTGCACCATCGTTGAATGCGTTCCATTGGCAAGTACAGTCTTTGAAGTTTCAAATGAGATAATTGTAAATAACTTAAAAATCTCCACAATTAGTGTATAAATTAGTCAAACAAGATACAAAATTATATTTTATATGATTAAAATTTCATCTTTTTATAGTGAGAACATGGACAATTCATTCCACTGGGACTATTTATACATCAATATCTATTGAATTTCAGTGGAAGAGACAAAAAAAATGGTTTCAATGTATGGAAATAATCAATAACGGATGTGATGAAGAAAGAATTTTAAGAATATTTTGATAACTGAAGTTGGCATTCTAGTTGTTGTTACAAAGTATCTGAGACTGCATTAATTCATTTCCATGCATCGGCTGTCATAACTCTCGAGGGTGAAAAATGTGGACTGACATATAAATACTATTAAACATATTAATATGCAGAGATTATTGGATTAACCTTCTTTGAAATATAATTTATGAAACGAGTGGAATCGCCTTTTGGAGAGCGAAAGATTGGAATCATTTGACACCCCTCTGAAATTTCAATTAAAATCAGCTCTTATAATGCATCTTTCTTAAACATTAGAAAATAGAACTGACTTAGGAGAACACTGCATTGCTTTGAATATAATTTTCTATCGCATTGTGTAATATTTGTTGATATTTATCACGCATAATTGTGTATTGTTTAAAAATGATAGTGTTTGAAGGTTGATATTGTGGGAAATACCGAAAGGTAATGGGGAGAGATCGTCCAACGTATTTCAATCGATCGATCTAAGAGTACAGACATAATAATTTATATATTCCATACACCCTTTGATCAATAATTTATTGTATTTTTAAATTAGCCTGTATAAAGATAAAGTGCATACATTTCAATTTGGATAGATAAATCTTGTTTTAATTATTTTCATTAATTAATAGTATTTGTGTCGTAATTCTTTCATGCTCTTGCGCATTAATATGCTTTTTGTGACGTCATTATTTTGTTAAGAATATGTAATTAAATTGCTTATGTTAAGTGTAAAAGTAATTTGTTATTTAATTTTGTTTCCTTACATTTCATTGCAATTATTATTTTCACGGAATTAGATATTTCTTATAAAGTACGTTCTGTTTGTACAGAAAACTGAAAAGTATTTCATTAGCATTATTTTTAGCCTACCTCGTTCAGGCACTTGGTTACATGAAGTTTAAAAATGATTGGTCAATATCATGGTCATACATACATTATTCCCGTGATCACTGTGTGTCATCAACATTTGGGCACACGTGTCAAGTGGCTTGTAGTGAATGACCACGTTACCTATTGCGTGATCTAAAATTGTGTTCAAAACTAACGTTTTTAGTGAATTTGACTCAGTCGTAAAAGTATCTTCAATATATCAGAAGTATCGTTTTGTTGTTGCCATATAGGGGTTATTCGTTACTTAAGAATATTTTATATTCTCTGGAAAATAAGTGCTTCGTCATCAAATCTTTGGACAAAGACATTCAGACAATTTATTCAGATTGCTAAAAACCGGAATATTCTTTTGTGATTCATAAAATTCAACGTGAAACGGTTGACATCAATATTTCATTCGTCTGACGTCATCGTCCGCCATCCTTGAACTTCTCCGGGATTCAATATGGATTTATTTAGGACATTTTAGTAATAAGACTTTTGCGTTTCTATTCTAGGATTGGTTGATTTGGATTATATTTGCAAACTGTAAGTCATTTGTATAGTTTTGCTCTGTTTTGTAAGGAAATAAATAATTTTTGTTAAAATTTACAAAGCGTTTTGGCATCGTTCTTTTTATTATTACTTTTAATGAGGCGAGATTTGTAACACTTAACGGACAAAATGTTTTGAATTCTCTTAATTTTTAACAGCTGATAACGAATACTTGACAACATTCAATAAGTGAACAATATACTTGATCATTCCAAGCGATGCGTTTGTATAAGATGTCATGAGTTGGGTATACAATAATGGAACATGTTATGAGTTTGAGGTCGTAAAAAACACAAGAACATAATACTTACAAAGCACGTAAACCTGTATGTGGAATTATCATCGAGTGCGCTATCATTGTTGTAAACCACAACGTATGTGTGCAGGCTAGAAATAGATGCAACGCACCATGCTACACCTCCATCTACAAAATTATTTAGAATATATTGAATATAGTGGAATGTTCATGTAAACATCGCCAGGTAAACATACTCTACTTCAGATATAGTATTGATTTCTCGGAGTATTATTTCCACTTTGGAATGCAATTAAGGAATGGCTAATATTGCATAATTTGATTCTGAAAGAAGGTTAGAGTGATAATATATATCAAAAATTATATTCATACATTATAACTCTAGGTTCAAAGAGTGAGATGCGAGATTTGTTAGCTGTCTCATGATATAGAATAATTCATTGTTAACCATATATTAACATTTGCTCTGCTGTTTAAGTGTATTAAAAATGTATTACACAACGCAAACTACTTTATAAGGAAGATGCCAAATCAAACGTCTTTATGATCTTTGTGTGGTTCATACAATTATATTCCATTACAATTGATAATATATTCATTTTTAAGTAAGCTAATGTTTCAATCCGTACTTGAATAAGCCATTCGCTGTGTACATCTTGTATAGTCGAATGTCATCGTCTGATTATCGCTGCAAACATCCCACACATCATCGCTGCCTGTACAAGATATGGTGCCATCTGCGCCCTTGTAACTGTAGTCGAAGTTACCACGAACAGCTGCGGGACAATCCTGCTTTGCATCCGTTTCGTTACCTAAAAGGCAAAATGCATGTAAAATCATTGTTATTTATTGTTAATATGGAAGTTTAAAAAAGTTTATTAATTAAATTATATTGTATGATGATAGCGCCTACAAATTCAGTTTTAAAATTCATTTATTCCATATCAGCAGACATGATCCACATGCTCAACAGCTCTCCATCGTACATAATAGATAGACAGATATATATATATATATATATATATATATATATATATATATATATATATATATATATATATAAATTGTCCAAAAACTGAAAAAGAACGCTGTAAAATAATTTAATTTAATATAGGCGAATAGATTAAATGCATCTGAATTGAAAGTGTTTAAGTTTTGTAAACAATACAATCAATATTTTAGAAGTGTCATTTGTCACTCAAATATAGTCTTTAGAAGAAATTGAAATTATTCTACGAGATCAGTGTCATACCTATTTTAAGGACTACATGAAATTGTTCCCTGGGCTCAACGCTTTCGCTGACACATGTTTCGCTGATAGCCGGAGGTGTAGAATTGCTTGTTAGTAATAGTCTTTCCTGCCCTGCTCGGTCTTCTTGTTCTTGAAAATGGAAATCAATAGATTTAAGCTGAGGGTAAATGGAGAAATATAATTTATTTACCTAGTTCATGGAAGAGCAGATAACTAGCAGACATATTTTGTTGCCTTATTGTCTGGTGTTACAAGGAGGACAAGAAGAGAACGACACTGGCTTGTTTGTGTTTTCAAATTACTGTACTATGATTATAACAGGCTTCCGTTAAAGGTTAAAATATTACGTAGGTATATACTAAAAGATGTCCTGTCTTACAAATTGGACAGAACAATAAACGTTTCGTTACAACTATGTTTAACAACACGCAGATTAGTTCAAGTCCTATCTTTGAAAACATGCTTATAAATATGACCTTATAACATAAATGTAACGTAGAAGATAATGAAATAGGTTTAGGGCATAAATTACATATTCATTTGGTCTAGAATGTTTTATAAAAGATTTTTTACACTTTAATTCATCCAAATAATTATTGGTACTGTGCACTTAAATTACATGTGCGGTATCATGTTCATAAAAAATGAAAAACTAAGAACTAATTCTAGGTCAAAATTATTTAAACAAAATACTATTTTGCATGGGTATAAACATCCTTTCTGACCTCACTTCTTTATTCTAGCATATCATTCATTACAATTACATAGAAGTGCACATCTACATTGAATGTATGGTATGCGTGAATAATTAAGTCATTTTCGAAATATGTTTCCTGATAATTGAGTATTTTGTTTTTGAGAGAGGAAGGATACTATATACTAATCAGCTCAGTGGTAAAACACATGTAACTTTATAACACATCTTACAGTGATTCAGGTAATATAATATTTTCCTTACCGTGCATGAGATAATAGTAAAAGGATGCGCTCGATAACTTCGTAAATTTCATGCACATATATACATAGTAAGGAACGGTATCACTTATCGTGTCAGTAAGTCTGAAACGGCACATAAGAAAACTTGCTATAAGTTAAATGACTTGGGTAGCTTATTACATGAATAGCTCTCAAATGCCTTACTATAAGAAGGCACATTCATCATGACTTTCCGAAAAATGTCTTTTTCATTTTGTTACTTGATTCTGACTTGTATATGCAAATAATAAATGTCAAAGAATGAGTGTCTCTCTACGTTATTATTACTAGTTTCTTCTATATTTTATGACTGTCTTTATCAGCACTCATATAAAACATTTTTAAGTTTTGAAAACAAAAACATGTTACTGTGAGGTTAAATGAATCTATTTTTATTTTTTTATGAGTTAAAAACACACATAAAAACACACACTTCTAAAATATCAGATGCTTTTAAGAAAATAACACACACATACAAACACACACACACACACACATATATATATATATATATATATATATATATATATATATATATATATATATATATATATATATATATATATATATATATAAATCTTACTTGAGAACTACGTAACCATATCTTGTATAGAGGTCTTTGGTGAAGCATTCCCAATTATTAAGTTGTGTAGAAAATGTCGCGAAAGACCAGCCATGCACTGTATCAGTTGTAAATCTGAGTTCTCCTTTGTAGCTGTCATACCATCTCGACGATTGCAATTCTTCAGGAAAAGTGCACCTGTGTTCATCTTGTAAGAACATTAAATTATTTGCTATAAGTAGCTGATAAATCTAGTAATTGATTTATTAAATCTTGTAAAATGTTATTTTGTAGCTAATGTTATGTAATGCATGTATCAAATATTTTGTGAAACATGTTATTTTATCGAAAATACTTCGTGAAGACAATAAGAGACAATAATTTAGGATTATGCACTGCTTTTATATTTTAACAATCTCTGAATTTCTCTTAGTTCAGAACCGGCAGCGAGATTATTTGTGATCCGACTCATTTGGCATATTATGCTTGCAAGCGAAAGTTCATGCATAGATAATTACAGATACAGAACATATCGCTTCATTGTATTTATTCACCAACAGGAAATTTCAAATGAAATAATACATATTATCTTAGACAGAAGTAGAATTCATGCATTATATATTCCATAGTATCGTTAGATATATTCTGAGCTTATTTTAAAATATTTATGACCAAATAGATTCAGTCTAACATATGAAATTATTTCTATCATGCAATAAAAACAAAATGGAATCTAATGAACTGGTGGTCTTTTTGGTAAATATGTATTCGAGTTGACACTGTAGGAAGTTTCTGGAATACTTAGTCTCTGTTCAGGTTTCAAAAGACATGTCAGCTATATGATTGAGGGAATGTTATCCATGCTGTCAGCTTTCATTTTGTATCAATATAAAGGCTGAGTATCTCACTTTAAATTATCAGTGAATATTCAATGTATCAGTTATAGCAGATTTCCTTGACAAACGAATGTTTCCTTTACTATAAGCATTTTAAAACAAACCAAACGCTATTTTAATCAAACAAGTTTGATGTAATTAAGTTATTGAAAATATGGAATAAACTAAGTCCAATTTAGATTATTCTGGTATTTAAATTTGAACTTTCCTTTAAGATATATCGAACCCGTCAATAAAGATAAAACTGTTTATTAAATTGACATACCAACCACTTTATATAGATTTAAGACATATCTATTGATTCCTAGACATAATTATAAAACGCGTTTGATAGGTCAGGAATATGTAATTCCTTTCCTTTAAAATAACTGTGTACTTACAGCAGGTCTCTGAAATAAAAGTGATTCTTTATATTAGTAAATACTGAATTAAAGTGGATTTCCTTGCAACGTACAGGCTTAGACTAAATATGCTCCAATCAGGCTTCAAATGAATTGAATACGTTCAATTACATAAATCTAAATTGAACATAAAATTAATGAATAGACTAAATACATTTATAAATATAATTTCATAATATATTTTGTACATGGCTGTATTTAATTTCTTAAAGTTTGAACAAGAAACAAAATAAATAGTTCATAGGCATCTTTATCATCAACCTATGTACTTAAAGAACTTGTCAAAACCTTCTGAGAGTGTACTTAAAAAACATGTCAAAACCTTCCGAGATGTATCAGTGCAGGAGAATAATAATTACTAATAATACAATTAAAAAGAGTATAGTATCACCAGTATCTTCATCATTTACGAAATGAAGCTTGACTAGTATTAAATGTTTACTCCATAAGATAAAACTTTACATGAAGAGCATATCAAATTTATACAAATCTTACTCCTTAAATTCAATGATTATGGTCATTACCTCTGCTCTTCAATGTAACTCTTCCTCCTATCACAGAGCCATTGCTAGCCTTTGGAAAACCTGTAGGAATTTGTCCCTCTGTGCAGTTTCGTGGAGCAATAGATGCGCTTTTCCCGTCGGGAGATATTGCCTTGTGATAGGAAATGAAGACTTATACTCTATAGTACATGCAATATCACGAATACGTTAGAAGTCGAAATATCTTAATGTTTGTAAGCTGAAGACTCGCTTTGGAAAATGTTTACAATACGTATTAATATTATGTACTAGTAATGTAGGAACACATTTTCTGACGTGACCTTGCTAAAATAGTCCATATAGATTATCATTAGTCATAATGCTTAATGATTATTTACGTCTAAATATGTACATTAATTCTAAGTATATCAACTGTGACTTTATACAAACCAATACAAAACTTTTTCTTGCTAAGTTTGAAGACGTGTATCATTTAACCACTTTGTACAGCTGAATACTTACAAAACACAACTGAAGTAATTTATTTTGGGCACTAGTACCGTCGCAGATGTAAATCATTAGCAATTCCAAAATATTATATAAATTGTAGAGTATTTACTTACGATGCATGCAAAATTGTAAGTCGTTGAATCATCAACTGTAGCGTCGTTGTTGTAGACCATGATGTACGTATAAGTGCTTGCGACAGATCCAACACATGATACCGATCCACTCTCTGGTGGTAGAAAATATGTTTCATTTTTATTAAGTGAATAATTAAAATTGGAAATCATAAATTGGTTTACTAATATTATTTCCTAAAACAAATCTTTCTGGAATTGGTTCGGAACTTTATTTTAGTGAACCTGTTATAAATAAGAACTTTTTATGTATGCTGATTTGATTATATACAAAATATATAGTCAAATATGATCTATGCGTTACAAATTGACGTCTTGATTATAATTCAAGCTTGGTGCTCATTCTGGGCAGAAAATATATAAAATATAGTTCCACAATTGATAGTCTTATTGTGTAAAAATATTTTTTCATGGACTCGGTCTACTTATTTTCAAGCATTAATAAAATGTTGAAGCTAGTAAATCATTTGCATACTGAATGACAGCGGTAAAGAAATAAATCTCAGTTAGATTTGAACCACTTTTAATAATTATTGTCAATGTTCATAAGAGCGCATAAATACAGAAGTTGTTTGTTGCTGGTGTTATGATTAACGTGAAGTATCTAAACAAATGCGAGAAAGGTTTGTTGTAACTAAAATTATATAAATATAAAACAGTGGCAAATAGGGAGCTGGAAAATTTATTTTCGTTAACACAATTCAGTGTATTGCATCTAATATTAATCAGGTTTGCTCACTTAAGAATGTCATTGTAACATGCATTGTTGTTTTAGCACAGTGAAATATTACATCATGATACTTACTTGAGTAAGATATTATCTGACTACATCTTGAATAGTCGAATGTCATAGTATCACCCTTGCTGCAAACATCCCATAGATCATCTGTGGCGTTGCAATTCACAGTTCCATTTGCATCGTAGTAAACATAGTCAAATTTCTGACGGATGACATTTGGACAAGTCTGTTTGGAATTTGATTCAAAACCTGGTACGAAATACACTTTAATTCCAACATACAGCACATTCCGATACAATTTCAACAAGTTGTGGTTCATATAATTTATACAGGACTTTTAAAAAAGTTTATTATGGCATTCTAACGTATATAAATTCAGTTGTTTTATTGTTTAGAAATAATGAGAGGCTGATAATATTTGTATATTCAATATAAGGAATATCAGATTTAATTTATCAAACAGAATGGTAAACAGGCGAATATTGCCTCTTTTCTGACAGTTATGACGTCTAAATGTTGTATTTATACCTGATTTCACTAGCATGTGAAACTGTTCCAACGGCTCTTTTACGCCAGAGCATAACTTGTAAACGTCTATATTCGAAGCATTGGTAGTGATATATATTCTCTCCTCCCCAGCATTTGGCTCTTGCTCTATATTCATAAACATTGTAATACGATTCAGGCGACACAGAATTGAAACAAAGCATTATTCTATTATATGAGAAAAATGCACCAGTAAAGTAAAGGTTGTTAAAGAAGCTATATATTGGCTATATCCTGTTGAGGTAAGATTGATATGACATCTACATTGCTTTAACCAAGGCCATATCTACTGGTTAGAGATACAAGTGAGTTTTTCATTAAGTGCGTTATGATAATGAGTGACACAACTAGAGCCAATGGTTAATTATAAAGACAAAGCAGAGTGTTCAAATATTCTGTTTTAAAAATTGATAATATAGAAATTAAATCACTTTCGTCTAATCATATTACTTCATGATATAAGAAAAGCTCTATGCAAGATGAATTAGTCCTAGCTTATTCACTGTTTCAACTAGTTAAATTAAATTAATATTTACAAATAAAATATTTATGTGTTCAGTCTTAGTTAATACAATACATATACGTTTGATAATGTAATATTCAGACACTCACCTGATATGAGATAGTAATAATACGAGTACTCAGTAACTTTCGTTAGCTTCATACACATGTATACGTGGTAAGGTACGGTGCCACTGACGGTGTCCACCAGTCTAAAAATAATAATAATAATAATAATAATAATAATAATAATAATAATAATAATAATAATAATAATAATAATAATAATAATAATGTGATGATAAGCAACTAGCAGTAAGAAAGATAGCTATAGTAACATCAACTAGAAAATAGGCGTAAACATCAGATACTTTGAAGTAATTACAACTTGCAAACTTCAAGTTATGTTTCTTTTTTTTCAATTACAAACATAATTATTCACCAATCCTTATGAGAAAAATACGGTATAATTTAAATGGAATCTAACATCTAGGTATAGTGTTTTATTGCACATTTCTTTCCGTTCTTGACTAGAGTGTAAGTGTTAAATGTGGTTACCTAAGGACCAGATATCCCTTAGATGGAAACATATCATCACTGAAACATTCCCAGTTGTTCACGGAATGTCCGAATATTTTGAATGTCCACCCAGACATAGTCTTGTTTGTGAATACCAGCATGCCTTTAGTGCTGTCGTGCCACGAGCTGTCTTTCAGCCCATCAGAAAATGTACATGGGAGTCTTTTTGTTTCATCTGAGAAGAAAATGGACTATTGTACGCTTGTAACCTTTATTTATATCGTGTGACTTATTGTTCTAAGATCATAATGTATCATGTTATTTAAAATGTTTCATGCTGTTTATATATTAGGCCTCCATTAAAGTGCAAAAGAATATGAATAAAAACTCCGAAAGTCACGTTGGATGATGGCAGTTTAGTCTCTGGAGACATTGTACTTCTCTCTGTACCTGAACGAGAACCTCTAACCAAAGCTTACTATTTTTCCGCTCTACCCTCCCCACACGTCCAGAATAAGTTGTAAACAATCTAATATTGATCCTAATATTTTGTCATTTAAATGGAAAGTTTCATGAAACTGGTGCAAACAATCAAACTAAAAAAACAAAGAAAAATAATTCGAGTAGAAAGTGTTGCTAAGATACCAATTTCTGGAGAACAATAAGACCAAAGGTACAGAAAAGGATGTATATTATAAGACAACAATATACTTACGGCACGTATCTGAAGGAAAGAGAAAATTTATTATTAAAAAGCTAAATACCATTTTGTCTATACATATTATAACAATAAGCATCAGATTATGAGCTTTTATAAATTGATTTAGGCAATTATATGAAGGGTTAATGTCGAAGGAATTACTTATTCCAAACTGTTACTAGAGAACTATAGCACAAAATAACTTCACATTAAATGGTTTTACAAATTAAAGAGTTCAAAGAGAAACTAGGTAAAGGTTATGTTTCCTCTAACCAGCCGTAACAGTGCACGCTTAGATCTATTCATAACAGAAAGCACTTTCTTACAAGAACATATCTTTTACTAACTAACGAAATAAAGTTTAGATACTATTTTGCCATTCTTTCAAACACTTTTCACGTATGTTTTGAATATACATCTTATGCACTGAAAGGTAGAGAAATTTAAAGAAAAAGGCTAAGAGATTAGGCTGTGGACGTTTTATCAAGATGTAGTCACTATTACGAAACAAAATAGGAAAATAAAACATAATGTAAACATACATACCATATGCCTTCATGGTGACTATGGCACCAGTAGATGAACCATCACGATTTCTAGGAAAAGAACTGGGAGTCTGATTTTGTGAACAGTTCATAGGAGCGACTGATGCCTTCGTGCCATCAGACGAAACAGCCTGAAAAAATTAAATATAGGCCATTCTTGAAAACTTTAAACGGTAATGAATAGTTTTCACTCAGTACCAGCATCTGGTGGAAAGTGATAGGTATTAGTAATAAGTATAAATTCTTTGTTGAAACAGTAGTACTGTTATCACTGCTGTTCTTGTACATTTGTCAACCTTATGTTTAGTACAAGGTTACATTACTTTAATGTTATTGAAAAATGTAGACAAGCTGATCAGAGTAAGAAGTCAGCCATTCCATACAGGCATTTTGTTTGAATATCCATAATACTAACAAATTATATCAAATGTTGCATCAACAATACTGAAGAAACTTATAATGGAAGCTTTGTGAGGTCCATAAAAAAGTTTTCTGACTATACAATTACAGCTGTTTCGGAATGATGGGTGTTTGTTGTGTTGATTTATATTTCATTTTAAAGCTTCAAGCAATACAAAGTTTAGGCTGCAAGCAGAACGTGTACGGTTCGAACAGCATATTGGTGTTATTGAGCTTGCAAAAGATATGAGATAATACTCAAGAGTCGTGTTCGTTGCCAAATAAAAGACCAACGCAAACAGTCATCACATAATTTGCGATAATGTGGATCACACACACGTGAGTGGTGGTAGTGGAGAGAGTGGGCGAGATCAAATCAGATTTATAAACATAAAATATTTTAGACTACTCACGATGCAGCTAAATCTGTGGTTCTTCACAGCGTCCACACTGGAGTCATTGTTGTACACCATTATGAAGTAATTTGTGCTGGAAATAAACGCAACGCACCACAGATTTCCTCCAGCTTAAAAGAAAAAAATATGCAGTTTTATTGCCATATAAAACAAACATCATGAAACGATGCTGCTTTAAATATAAGAAACAAAACACAAACATACTGACGGAAAAGGAGTCACATGAATATCAATAATGTACTGTTTTGAACTTTTTTAAATTATGCATTCCCGCTGAGAAGCAAATTTATACGTCACTTACGAATGAGGGCAAAATGCACGTGCCACCGAAAGCTTTATATCTATTTGATAATTTTGTATTGGATATAAATGCCTACGAAAAAGTTAAGAAAACATGTTTCCAAATCACTTATGCGACAATCAGAAATACATAAATGAGTACACTAAGGACCATGTAACATGTTCTAAATATATGCTGCAAGATTTCAACATTTATTAATGGAATCGTACAAGACTCATTACAAATTATATAACCTTAAGAAGAAAAGGAAATTACAGTACCGTTATGTCAAATGTTCTTAAAAGTATCAGTTTTAATGGCGTTAAATAGATCCGAAATTGTACTGTGTTATTCTTAACAAATCATGACATGTTTTCAAATATTGCATGGATACATTAAACGTTACATAGCCTCAACAAGAATATAACTGTATAGTAATAGCACGTCATAAAATCCACATCCATACTATGGAACAAATTTCATCTGACAATAGAAGAACATGTAAATAATAAAATGAGCAAATTGTGAAAACAACTAACTAGAAAAGGCCATCATTTGAGGACAAAGAGAATAGTTGAAGGTCATCGTCTTGTTATCTATGCAGACGTTCCACATGTCCTGGGATCTTGCACAGGCTTGAGTGCCATCTGCCCCGATGTACGTATAGTCGAAAATACCACGGATTGGATCCGGACAATCTTGTTTGGCGGACTCCTCAAAACCTGTAGCAAAATTATATGTCAATTATTTCAAGTTTTATAATGGCTTTAAGAAGCATCTATACTATCTGGAACTCAAGGAAGACTACGAAAATTCTATTTCAAAACATCTGACCAATCCCCTTAATATTATGTCTTCATCTGCTCTATAATTTATCCAGACCAAACGTTTTGGTCTAAGTTATGAGTTTAGAGATAAACAGAGGGATTGAGAGAGCGAAATACAGAGAGATAGAGGGAGAATCGGAGAGAGAGAGACAGAGAGAGAGAGAGAGAGAGAGAGAGAGAGAGAGAGAGAGAGAGAGAGAGAGAGAGAGAAAGAGAGAGATCACCTGATTTTATTAGAACATGGAACTGCTCTTTAGGTTCTATATTGCTGATTTCACAAATTGTTCCAAAATCTAGGGAATCATTGCTTGATATATGGATCCTTTCACCGCCAACATAATTATTTTCTCCTGTAAAAGTAACAATGTCACTCCAGCAGAATGAATAAACACCGCATTCCATCCCATGTTTCGGATAAAAAATCAATGAAACATCAGAATTAAATGTGTGCTCATATTATATGGACTTTCAGCGCAATACCTACTCATTCATAAGTGCTAACTTTGATGCTCATTTTTCTCATAGGATCCATACTAATTACTAATAATACAATTAAAAAGAGTATAGTATCACCAAACCTAAACACCATGCACTTTAAAGAACTAAAGAGTCGATAGAAATGTACACAAAACGAAGAAAAACATGCGAAAAACAAAGAACTCCAAATGATACAGTTGGTAAGTGGCCAACGACGAAAACATACATTAAGCATTAGGAATCTTCAAAATTCACTCAGAAACATCTATATTATGTCTTCATCAATTGCACCTGATTAAAGAAAAGCGTTTAAAGTTAAACGGATGGTCCATTACATAACACGATATTTCATTCTCAGACAAAGGTGATTAGGTATGAAAAGAGACATAATACAAATCATATCTCCAATATCAGCTTTGATGGATGCATATGGATCCAATATAATACAAGCAAGGTCAATTCCAGTTAATACGAAAACGATTACATTAATAATGTAATGGAATACAAGAATATATGTAAAATTAAGAGAATTATTGAAAGGAGTAATATGATTATTTTGAATGGAAATAACGGATTTAAATCATATCACGACAGTAAAAAGAAATCATTTGCAATAGTGCGCGATGAAATAAACATAGTGAATAGAGAACAAAGCTACCAATATGAGAATAAATGAGTACTTCAAGAAGAAATTTGCAGGTGCCCCGACGGACGAGGACGAACATGTTCAACTTGATAAATGGCACAATCATTTTGAAGAACAATTTATTTCTCTTGCCTTCGTAAAACAATTCAAACTTACCATGGACCATGTAATAATAATAGGACACATCCGTTATTTTAGTCAGCTTCATGCACATGTAGGCGTAGTAGGGCACATTTCCGCTTATTGAGTCCTCTGACCTGTCCAGAAAGGAAGTATTATTCAGCATTAGCTATACAAATATCTAATGTTAACTTCTCTCCAAATTATGCCCCTTATGAAAAACATTTGATTTTCATGGCATACTCGGATGAAGGATATAAAAAGGTTGTCGGGGGCCCCGAGTGGCCGAGTGGTCTAAAGCGCTGTTCGTTACGGATCACTGCCATCTCACCTCTGTTTGCGTGTGTTCGAGTCTAGGATTCGTCTAATGTAGATATGTGAGAAAGCTTGCCAGTAGCTTCTCGTGGGTCGGTGGTTCTTTCCGGTGATTTCCCGGTTTCTTCTTCCACCATTAATACTGGCCGCCATGAATAGCCTATCGTGTGCTGAAAAATGGCGTTAAGCCCAACAACAAACAAACAAACAAACAAACAAAAAGGTTGTCGATGTTGGTACTATCATAGCCATACAAGAACTTCAAATGTCGCACTGCCAACATAGTATCTTTAAAGATATACGTAGCATATTAGTAATAAATGTACTTTAAGTAAATGTGGATAAACAATACTAGAGCTATCGGAAAAGAAATAATCTTACTTAAAAAGGAGAAAACCCTGTGTATCGAACAGATAGGATTTCCAGCACTTCCAATGACTGACGTTGTGTCCTTGAGCCTTCATGGTCCAGCCTCGCATTTCGTTATTGGTAAATGTGATGTCACCCTTGGTACTGTCCCTCCACAGGCTGTTGCTAAATACCGCTGGTAAATCACAGGTTGAATCAGACCCAACAGTCGATGCTATACAAAAGGAAGATTACGAACCTTATAGGACACTTCATAACGTACTAATCCCAGTAACAATCATTCGGCGTTTAGTAAAATGAGTACTTAAATGTTAGTTATTTTCTGAACTTGATAAATATTTAAATGCATAATATATAATATCAACTTTTTTAAGCTATGATATGTTTAAGAGTGTTGTTTATTCATGAAAATTGATTATCGTGATTCGAAAGATTTAAGATAGTATTTATTTTCTAAAAAAATAAAACAGCAAGAAAACAATTACTTACCGCAGGTGACTGTAAAATAAAAACAACAATATATGGTAAATAAATGCACCTTAATGTGAACTATTGCTATAGTAATGTTGATAATATCGATGAAGGTTAAAATGCAGACTGCGACCATGCTCATTACCGTGCAGAGAAATAGCAGCACAACATACCTGACTCCGATCTATCTATCTATCTATCTATCTATCTATCTATCTATCTATCTATCTATCTATCTATCTATCTATCTATCTATCTATCTATCTATCTATCTATCTATCTATCTATCTATTTAAGTGTTCGAGGCAAGAATATCCTTGGGACTTGAATACTGAGTGAACGGATGAGACTAGCATCACTGCCATAGGTCACTTAGTGCTAAATCATGTTTGTAAAGACATTAATGTCTTTGTAGATGTATCATTGTTTAACTGATATACGTTTAGAAGGAAATGACCATAATGATTTGAATATAAATAACGCATTACCATTTGCCGTCATCGTTACTTTCGCGCCAATTTCTGTACCGTTGTGAAGTATCGCAAACAGGTATGGTGTTTGATTCTCAGAGCAGTTTCCAGGAGACATTGATGCGGCAGTGCCGTTAGATGAAATAGCCTGGAAGAGTACGTTGATGAAAAGGTTTATAGCTTTATTATCATCTGAACGGTAATCATATAATCGGATTAAAACTTTTTTCCTACCTCCATGTTACGTACTGACAGGAAAAGAATG
The DNA here is from genome assembly GCA_016746295.1 of Potamilus streckersoni. Classification (NCBI taxonomy): domain Eukaryota; kingdom Metazoa; phylum Mollusca; class Bivalvia; order Unionida; family Unionidae; genus Potamilus; species Potamilus streckersoni. Next base: position 1,281,552 of record JAEAOA010001503.1, read on the forward strand.
TAAATACATTTTACTCTAATAAGAAGGATTAAATTAATAAATCCATTCAAATAATGAAGTCCTGGACCTTTATAAGCATATACAAATTAAGTAGGTCGAATGTATGCTAACATATTTGACCAAAATGTGATGAAAGACAGACTTACCAACATAATTATATGGACTACCAGAAGACGGGAAGTAGAATATAAGCAGTTCTAAATTCGTCTAAAATAGTTCCTTTTTAACTTATGGCAAACAGACGTGTTCTGTACTGGATCACCAAACAATCTGACTATGATTCACAAACCCACCATGCTATTACACATCAAAGTCATAGTTAAATGCTGCATATTGAAAACATACTTACCATGCATGTAAACCTGTAAGTATTCATGTTGTTCACTGTCGCATCATTGTTGTAAACCATGACGTAAGTATGTGTATTAGTGATTGATGCAACACATGATACAGACCCATCATCTGAAAGAAATAAAATCGAGTTCCCACAAAATAATGCTTATTGCATTGTCAAGTATGTGAAATACTCAATACAACGAATTTATAAACCGATTTTGCTTCTTTTTAACATATATGTCATCATGACTTATATTTAATTATGTTACCTAACGTTTCTCATAGGATGGAAGGAGATAGCTCTGATAGCATGAAATTATAGAAGAATCACTGCAATAAGTATTTATTTTAATAATATTTCAAAGAGGCTGACGTTCGTTGGGTTCTAACAAAATTAACTCCTTTTCCCTTACTTGAGTAGGCCATTATTGTTGAACATTTGGTGTAATCGAAAGTCATGGTCTTGTTGTCGGTACATACATCCCATCTGTCATGCGACATAGCACAGGACGTTTTTCCATCGGGAGCGTTGTGAACATAATCGAAGATACCCCTAATAGGATTCGGACATGTTTGTTTCGCCTCTAGGAGATGCCCTGTAATTCGAAACACTTATGTTATTGAAGGTAACTTCAATTGTTTAGAGAAAGAAAAAAATGACCTAAATAAACAGAGGTATGAATAAATGGAAACTGTTAATGTAACGTATTCTATCAATGTGTGTGATTCATATTAGAAAAAGAAATCTAAAGTTGCTCTGTTAAATATGTTACTTACAAAAATCTATATGTTATATTGCCTTGCACATTAGTTTTAAATACTATATGAAAACAAAATAAATTAAGTCGATTACTACGGCTAGAAGTGAAAAATGATATTACCAGACTTGATGATGACATGGAACTGTTCAGGTGGTTCTATATTTCTTTCATTACATACAGCAGATACATTTTCAAGTGAAGCATTTTCAGTCATCAGCACTCTTTCCTGTCCTGTTTCGGCTGTTTGGGCTGCAGTTACGAAAGACATACATGCGACAGATGGCAGAAGATAATTTATTTTCTAACTTTAATTTCCCACATAAACACAACTTATTTTAGAAGAAGTAATATTTGCTATATTATCATCTAAGCAAATAAGTAGACATATGCTTCTCAAGACCATGAAAAGTTTTTAATTTAGAAGACTGGTCTATGTGGGTGCGAATCCATCCCAAACACCCCAAGTGTCTGCACGTGTCAAGATTTACATTGTGTGGAACAGACACCAAAAGTGGTAACATCCTAATTTCCTTGGTGCAGACAGTACCATTGATACTTCTTTCGTTTGCCAGACATTGCTATCAAAATATCATTGAAGTCATTGTCAACCAGCAGCCACTGAAATCTATTTGATACGTGTTTTATCCTGGATATGATTACCAACAGTCACTAAGTTGTGTGGAATATTTTGCATGTCTTAATGTTGTACTTTTGACCAATTCATGCAAATACTTGCCATATGGACTCCCTCCGTCCGGTCCGAAAGTGGTACTATAATGAAGGAATCGTTGGAACGCAATCTCATCTAATTTGACTACATATTTAGCAATTCAATGTATATATATATATATATATATATATATATATATATATATATATATATATATATATATATATATATATATATATATTCAAACATTATTTCTACATTATTTCATAACTACATATTTAGCAATTCAATGAATATATATATATATATATATATATATATATATATATATATATATATATATATATATATATATATATATATATATATATCAAACATTATTTCTCACACAATACGATATATATTAAATATCTTGGCTGAACATAATAATAATTGTATGCTATGCAGTGGGTAACACTTGAAACACTCACAATGGAACAATCAAACTAATGGAGTAATGCAAAAGGGTAAACGTCATGTGAAAATTACATATTAATACCCGTCTTCAGTTGGCCTGTAGTTTCTAAAACTCGTTCAGCAGTGTAATGTTCGGTGGACACAGCCCTTGACTTCTCCTATTAATGGACTCGTTTCATACATTTTCAATTCAATTTCCATTCATTGTTTATTGTGCTGGATTGGTGTATTGTTGTCGTTTCATTTGATTTGTTGCAAGGACTAATCAAGTAGTTAAAGAAATATTTAATATGTTCTAAAACGGACGTCTTTTAAGATCATCTTTCGTTTTGCTCTTTTTATAAGCGTAAACTTTTTCACTTGGAAAGATCACAGTCATTATCTTTGCACAAAATGTATTAATTACACATAACATGCCCTACATTACCTTATTAAGTTTAGCAAATAGATCAGAAAAAAGAAATCAGATTCATAAATACCTAATATTGATATTACAAATAACGGAACTTACCATTCAGTAGATAATATAAATATGAGTAGTTAGTTATCTTGGTGAGTTTCATACAGAGATAAGCATATAAAGGAACCGTGCCGCTGATTGAATCCGAAAGTCTGAAATGAAACATAATAGTGAATCTCGAGATGGGACATCTGCTGATCGGTATTGGACACAATCACAAGGTGCATATTTTGGACCTATTATTATAGGTATATGGATTCACCACTGTATAAGCCTTAGAGATCGTGCGAATTTTACGGGTATATACAAATGACTACTTTAGGGATGATTATTTATGAAATAAGGAAGTATATAACAGTTTATAAAAGAGATATGTGTATGTAGTTACAGAACAAAGCAATCGAAAGCACGAACAAATTTACATTGTTGCGCGTATTGTTTGTTTCTTCTAATATGCGAAAAAAATATGCATTCACCATATTTCCTACAGCTATGAGGCCCTGGGAACAACTTCGGCACTACAACGACGACATAGAAATTTCCATTGAACAATTATATAAACAATAGATCGACAATTGTCGATATAAATGACAACGTAATTCACTGGGAACGTTGAAAGATGAACTTACATACATGTATGCAAAAAGACAAAGGAGTTCGATTGCCAAATACCTGAACAAGAGATAGCCAGTTGTGTTGAAGTCACTACTTTTAAAGCACTTCCAGTTGGATACGGAATGTCCATATGCCGTTATAGACCAGCCTGACATTATATTCATGCTAAAGTTGATCCCCCCCTTGGTACTATCTATCCATGTCGAGTTTGTGAACACGCTGTCGAATTGGCAGCTGGCACCCAACGACGATGCTGCAGGAACATGAACATATTTGTGAACAAAGATAAGATGATACATATGCAATTCTTTTGAAGGGCGAATGGTTATCAAGTTGTCAAAAAAACATCGTCTTTATATCAGGAATGCCTACAATTTGCATTGCATGAACTAGATTGAAAGCGTATCATGTATTAGAACATGTAGAAAAAAAAATATTCATTTATTTCGTATAACCAAAGAGTAAGTTTGGTTATTGATATAATATTGTTTTCTATAAGAGAAATATTATGAGTGAGAGTAATAAAGCAATTTATTCACCAGTGTTGATAACACTATTTACTATAGGAATAATGCATTCTCATGAAGATAGAGTTGAATTATTACTAACATCAGGGATAGTTGTGATGAATGTGGAGAGTAACATACTTAAATGCCAAGATAAAAAGTGTTAACCACTTACCACAACTCGCTGTGAAAGAAAGAAGGAGAAACAAAAGTAAAATGTATTTATTCCACGAGTAAAGGAGATCGCATTATATAAAGTAAACTAGATCGTATTGTTTTTGATCACAAATGTTCTACAACCGTTCACAGATATATGCTACTGTTTCATTCGGGCGTAAAGAACATTAATAGGAGATGGAAAAGGGGCGGATTAGCATACCGACTGCCCCAAATTTCTAACAATGTCCATATATTCGTCAAGCTTTAAGTATATTTATGATAAATATTACATCTACGTTGGATACTACTTTAGCTTTCATCAGCGATACCCAATATTTCCAGAAACTGTTAATTACCAGTCTTTAAAAGCTGACCTTTCCATCCTACGTAATGAAAAATATACTTCCCGAAGAAAATCAGGATGAATTCTTTTGTGAAGTAAATAACGCATGATTATGTATGTTTGTTCTTCTGGTGCTTTCAAAAATGCATATCAACACATGAAAAGTTAAACCAAGTCGATGCAGTTGAAATAAAGTACTTTCTGGTCGGGTAAACAACATGAATCATCTGGTATGGTTAGAGCAAGATTATAGCTCGAACCTATTGGCTGAGACTATGTCGGGAAAAGTACAAAACAACAACGGCAAAAATGCTAGTATTCAAATTGGTTGTATAACAGTAGAATAGTAATTGAACATTGGACTTTTGAAGCTATTGTATATTAAATATCTTTGGAGAAGAAATATCTGCTACCATGATCGTGTCACTTTCACAGTCGCCGACTACATTTATCACTAAACAACATGTATATAGACCGTAGTTTTCCTGAAAAGTTAATTTTCATGACATGGGGATAGCAGAATTCGATAAAGACAATACTAACCTTTTATAGACATACTAAGTTTGATACCGATTGAAGTTCCATTATGGCTCTTTACGAATTCATTGGGTGTCTGTCCCTCAGAGCAGTTGTTTGGTACCATAGAGGCATACTTCCCATCAGATGATATTGCCTGAAGGTTCAAATACATGGCTATTTGCTTCTATATCTTTACAGAAAACGAATTGAAGTTTGACTACATGATTAGCTGTCTTTGCATTTAATTGAATAGAATCATATTTCGACATTACAAATATTATTCAAAATTAAAAATATTAATTTCTAATTCTGTAATACACAATAACGTTCATTATAACCGGAAATTCGAAACCTAATATTCTAGAGGGATTAGTTTGTCAATGCAAATGTTTAATGTAGGCAAAGTGTTGTCTTCAGCAAAGCACAACTGCTTTGGCATGATGCATTAATCTGTATTTGTACACAACTTAGAGAAAATAATAATTGAAGGTATACATACAAAGCATGCGAATCTGTAAGTGTTGATATTGTCAACATCTGGATCGGAATTGTACACCATCACGTATGCGTGTGTACGAACTATAGATGCCACGCAAAAGACAGAACCGTTTGCTGAAATAATGAATAAATAGAATTATGTGGATTGCTGAAATTATAAACCAAAACTTTTATGAAGCTATAATGATGGAAGGATGATAGCAAGGACGAAAAAACTGTTTAGCTTGTCATTTTAAAAGCGAGCTTAATAGTTATCATTCTTTCAGACATGAAGTCCATTAAGGAAGGAATTGTTCTTATTAATGTTCATTTGATTTTTCATTTTGATACTCAAGTAAATTATGCACATCCATTCTCATATATATATATATATATATATATATATATATATATATATATATATATATATATATATATATCAGTTTCTTGTCTTATAATTCTACAAGTCTGTTGATTTAAGTAGAAGATTTATTGCATCCAGCTATTATATTTGACACAGTTAACTAGGTTTCCCTGAGAAAGAATATTTTGCTCATTATTTGTATCAAATTCAGTGCATTATGTAGAATAAAAATTTATGATAACTATAACTTCCTGAAGTCCATTTTTATTTGACTATAGCCTGT